>JAJOZX010000020.1:1360000-1400000 GCA_023014485.1 Bathynomus jamesi
TTAAATTAAAAATACTGTGGGGCCTTAAAAGTTAGATTTTGTGGTGATAAGGGTCAGTTTTTAGTTTTCTGGAACCAGTTAGCATTATAACATGTAAAGTATGGTCCCGTTAACCGAGGTTCCGCTATCCGAGAGGTTTTTGGAACCAATTAATCTCGGATAGCGGGGGTCCACTGTAATTTTACATTTCAAATTTGTTTACCTTTCCTTATAGTGGACCAGCCAAAAATTGAAAAGTCCTCTTGAAAAAAGCTTAACGGCGTTTTTTGTTAATAGCAGATAAGTAGTATTGAGGATGCCAAACAAGATGTGGGTGGATGCCACTCTCAATTTTGGGTTTGAAGGTCCCATACAAGGTTACAAAAGTCAAATTCTGAAAAATTCTGAATTTTTGCATTTCAGTGGTGGCTCTATGAAAGAACGTGTTTAAAGGTGTACCATTAGCACAAAGCATATTTTTGCGATTTTATGGATAATAAATTGAATGTAACTATGACTTTGGAAACTACATTTAGCATGCTGGGTGAGGTGCGCATGTGCCTACTACTACCATAGTACAAGTAATAGCATACTTTCACATGTTGAATATTTTCAATGCACTGGCTGGCCAGACATTGGTTTGGTATATGCAATTAAAAGAGTGCAGACAGTGCCAGCTGGTATAATATAATAATAATAATAATAATAATAATAATGCTAAAGGATAGGCATGTTTCGAATTGTTTCAATATATCTGTGGCTACTAAGGGGTTCCAAAAAACCTCAGCCCCCCCCCCCATTTGCAGCTTACATGTTTACTTACATCGAAATAGTTTTTAGTGATTATAAAAATATATAAAATTATTTATTGCAGGTATTAAAATTACTCTAGCTGATAAAGTGATAATATAATGGCTTCTCAATTAATTGGTGATTCGGAGAGGCAACATGTGATAGATCGCATACGAGCAATAACATTTCGGGAAGCTCGTGATGCTGGAGCCACCTTTATAACACGTTCATGGGTTGCCAAAAAGTTGTGAAGAAGTGAGGACTTCGTCAAAAGAAATTGGAATAAAACTTTGGATGAATGTGAAATGGATACAACCAAATCTGGGCGCCCAAATTTGCCACTCTCAGGAAACAAAGGACATCACTGAAAGCGGTACGCGTAAGCGGAAAAACAGCTGTGCTAAACTTTCTAGAGAGATCGAAGTGTTGAGAGAAAAGATCGTTAGTGGTGAGATCATTCGACTGTACCGTCATAGGCAAGGTTTAAAGCCTTGGCATGAACTTCCAAAGCCAAGAAAAACTCAACATCCATGACACAATGTGTTTTGCCCATTATCTTGAAGATTGGATGTGGATGATTTCATGCATTTAGCTCTCCGATGAATTTTTTGTTTACGTAACACGTCGGCCTAACTACCAAAATGATCGAGTGTGGGCCACACCACCAGATGAAATCGATGACAATGAACATTATCGCGAATTATTAAAAAGTCCAGACTGTGTTGGTGTGTTTGTTTTGTTCACTGCAAAGAAGCTCATGTGGGTGCTGAAGCCAAATGGTCAGAGTTGGGATGGACAGTATTTTCGTGATATTATTCTATCCCAGCATGTCATTCCTTTACTAAGAAACCCAAATAGTGTTATGGATGTCGATCAGGTCACACTTCTGCACGATAAGGCCCCCTGCTTTAAGGCATTAGCCACTCAACAGTTGTTGCGGAACCATGAGATCGATTTCTTTGGAAATGAAGAATGGCCAGGAAATTCTCCTAACCTGAACGTCTGTGAACACATTGGATCAGTTATAAAGGACAAGGTTGAAGGTCTCTTGTTTCAAGAACCTGCAGCAAATCGATTTTCGAAGGATACAATGACGCAACACACTGAAACTGTTTTAGCAAATTTGCGTAACGATCAAGATCTATTCACGTCACTTTTGGCAAGCTACCCAAAGCGAATTCAGGCTGTCTTGGAAGCCAATGGCGGGAACACCAAGTTTTAATTGTTTCTCATTAAATGCAGGATTAAATTCTCTTTTGTAAGGTATGTTTAGTTTTACTGTACCTCTAATGGTTTAGGCCATGGGCGGGGGAGCTAAGGTTTATTGGAGCCACGTACATACTGCCATTCCCACTTGTCTTTGCAGATAGGGAGCTCATCAGCAATGGACCCTGTAGCTGTCATCAAACGCAAGAGGAAACGTCAGGATGTCAGTGAGGATTGCTGCTTCTTTTGCCAAAGCAGCGCTGGTGACCTGCGCACAGCATCAGCAGAAGGAAAAACAAGAACTATGACTGTGGGCGATGAGAGAAAGAACCTGGGAGATACCTACTATCTTTATGTTTTACGAAGACTGGAAAGTCACTCCAAGGATGATTTCAATACATTGGAACTCAAGTGGCATAAATCATACTACTCTTTATTCACCTCTGAAGGCAAACTCAAAAGGCTGGGAAGTCGTCAGCAGACCATGGGTGCATCGGCGACCACAAAAAGTGCAGGCTCTCAGGCTTTTTCCCCAAAGCGTAGACGTTCAACACCAGTGATTGACTGGACCCTCTGCATGTTTTGCCAAAAGAAAACCACAAAGAAACTGCACAGGGTGGAGACAATGGAGAAGTCAGATGACTTGATCCAGCGTGCCAAACACGACCCTGTCATGATCATACCGTTGTCAGCGGTGAGTGATGTGGTTGCAGTTGAAGGCTGCTATCATCTGGCATGTTTGGTGACATTTGAGAGACGTACTAGGAAACAAGCGGTTACAAAGCAGTTACCAGGACAAAGTGTGCAAGCAAGAAGAAACCGATTCGGAAAGTCATTGATGGCCCACAAGTTCCACTGCCTGAAGTGTGGAAAAACTTCATGGCCCTGGATACAAACAAGGCTGACCTAGCCTTGTTTCTGTCTAACGTTATCACTGAGAAGGGCAGAGATCTTCAAGAAAGATGTCAGCTGGTGAAGGGTGGCTTCTCTGAAGCCAGTGAAGTACGGTCAACCAGGCGACATGACGTTCCACTGCATAGCAACCATGAAGAGGCGGACACCAGGCTCATCCTTCACTCATGTGATGCAGCGTCCCATGGCTATGAACGAATACTGGTAGTGTGCAGAGATACTGATGTAATGGTGCTGCTGATTCACTTCGTTTGCACCAAGGTCGCTGAAGTGTGGATGCTGTGCGGAACGGCCAAGAACTGAAAATGCTACCCTGTGCACGATGTATTTAAGAGTTTGTCGCCCCCAGTCAGGGACAACCTGGTCAGCTTCCACGCTTTGACCGGGTGTGACACAGTCTCGTCCTTCAGTGGTCATGGAAAAAAGAAGTGTTGGAAGGTGTTCAGTGACCACCCACTCCTGCTGCACGCCAGTGGTCGAGATGGGGATATCGCAGATGTTGAGAAGTTTGTGTGTCATTTGTATGGCACCCCGGAACAACACACACTTGATGACGCCAGAGTTCACCTTTTTGGGAAGGCCAAGACGACTGGAAATGCTCCCACCGACAAAGGATGCCCTGGAGCTCCACGCCAAGTGGGCAAACTATCAGGCCAAAATATGGCTCCAGGCTGACAAAGAGCACGTAGATGTTGAAGATCCAGTGGACACTTCAGCCTGGAAGTTGAAAGATGGGGGCCTCCTACCAGTGTGGACAAGACTTCCTCCAATCCCTGAAGCCTGCCTGGAGCTTGTTGCTTGTGGTTGCAAGGAAAAGTGCAAGACAGCTAGATGAAACTGCTTCAGGAAAAGGATGAAGTGTATGACAGCTTGTGGTTGTGACGACAGCGGTTGCTGTAACCCAGCTGGACAGTAGATCTATGTCTCTCTTCCGGGCTGAAATCGAGAGAAGCTGGAATGTGCTGTAAGGAACTAATAACTCTGTTCTTAAGCGATTGCAATCCACACAATTGTGGCTGTCAGGGCAGCATTTCGGTGCTGTTCATCAAGAAACGTGAACTTATAGATGTTACTAGTGTGTAAACTGTATAGTTATGGGGCCATATTTACTGCTTTGTGATTTAGTTGTGATAATTCTGTTACTGCGAGTACTTAATTCATGCCATCAAACTTATTAGGCACTAATCATGTTAAAATGAATTGTTTTGACAAACAGACCTGCTCAATGTTTATTTCGCCAATTAAAAAAAAAAAAAAAAAAAATCACATTTTTAGCACAATTTTGGTCGTGATTAACTTGAATTTGAGATAGAATAAGCGTGTCATCATACTTCTTTACCACTAAGTGTGGCAAAATGAAACATTTGGTCAAACCAATTGGCTCAGAATATATTTTTTTTTAAATTAAAATTAGAAGATATCATTTTTTGCACAGTTTGACCTCGAAAATGACCTTCAAAGCCAAAAGCGAGAGTCATCAACCTGCATTTTATTCCTCACCCACAGGTACATTGATTTAGCATGGGTGCCAGCTATTAATAAAAAACGCCGTTCAAAAGCGATTTTTGAATTTTGGCCGGTCCACTATTAGCTCACTCCACAATACACAGTACCAGAATTTGTTACTCGTATACCGTAGCGACCATGTTGAATAGTTTTATTACTCAGTAAAATAAAATAATTTTTATTTTAGTTTCAGAAATTGAATACCAATATTTAAAGTCATTGGTTTTCCTTATGTTGAACGTATTTTCTTTCTTCAACAATGTAAACAAGAACCAAATTTTTTATTAAAATTTGAAGGCCCTAAGTGCCCAATTTGAATTTAAAAAATGTATATATAATTTGGGTTTAAAATTATTCAAATACTTCAAATAAAGTCAACATAATAAGATTGTTTAATATATAAATTATAAAGTACAACTTAATATAGAATTATTATTAATATAGAGTAGGAGATTATAATCAGTGCTGGGCACTTGCGCAAACACTTGCGCAAAACGCATTGCGCAAGTGTGATTTCGGTTGCGCATTTGCGTTAATTCTTGCGCAAACTTGTGCGCAAACGTGAAAAAAAAATATTAAAAATAGTGGATTTAGCTCATAAACACGTGACTGCCAGACAGGTGACCTCTGAGAACTTTGAGAGGTTTGTGTTCCTGAAGGGCAACATGGACCTGCTCACGATGGAGTTGGAGGAGGACTCTGAGGAGCTTTGAACTGTTTTTTTTTGTAATATTGTAATAAAGTCTTTTGATTTGATTTGATTTGATTTACTATAAATTTAATTTTATACAGGGTGTCCCAAAAAAAACCGCACATTTTTTTTTTTTTTTTTGGAAAACCCTGTATATATAAATAGTTTGCGTAAGCGCAAGTTTCGAGAAGTTTGCGCATGGTATGGGTTTGGGTTTGCGCAAGTGAATTTTCGTTTGCGCTGCCCAGCACTGATTATAATAGTTTATAATATTTAGAGACTAGCTAGTTAGAGAAAATGTAAATTTATGGGCATTTTTCTGTGTTCAATTTTCTACAAATATAGATTTTGTTTGGTAATTAAAATTTTAAAATTTCAAAATTTCAAAATTTCAAGTAATCGGTAAGATAATCGCCTAAATTTGCCGATGCAGACGCCCCCAAAATGGCCTTCTGATTAATTGGTACACCACTATTATAAATATATATATATATTAGTGGTGTCTATAAAAAATAGGCCTTATAGGGGGAGGAGGCTGGGTAAGCATTTTAGTTTCTAAAAAAGTCATAAAAAATCTGCAGCCAATGGGCCGATCGGACTACATTGTACAAAATATAGTCCCTTTTCCAACATGATGGATGTTTCTTTCCTTCTTGTCTGTGGCTTTCTGCTTAAATTGAAATTGAAGCTTGCCAGAAGCGGCCTTCACACACACACACACACACACGCACGTGTGTGTGTGTGTGTGTGTGTGTGTGTAAAGGCCGCTTCTGGCAAGCTTCAATTTAAGCAGAAAGACACAGACAAGAAGGAAAGAAACAGCCATCATGTTGGAAAAGGGACTATTTTGTACAATAGTCCGATCGGCCCATTGGCTGCAGATTTTTTTAGGACTTTTTTAGAAGCTAAAATGTTTACCCAGCCTCCTCCCCCTATAAGGCCTATTTTTTATAGACGATATGTTGATATTTTGGCAGTTTTTACTGATGCTAACAGTGCTCATCAATTTTTTACTTTTTTAAATAATTTACACCCAAATATAAAGTTTACCCTGGAGGAAGAATCAGATTCCAAGCTGCCTTTTTTTGGATTTACTAATTAGCAGGGAGAGTGACTCTATTGTTACTTCAGTGTTTCGAAAGAAGACGTTCACCGGTCTTGGACTCAATTTTTTAAGTTATTGTGATTTTAAATACAAGCTGGCATCTGTTAACACCCTACTTAACCGAGCGTATAATTTATGTTCTAATTAATTATCAGTCTTTGCATAATGAATTTGTTTTTTTAAGAAAATATTTTGTTAATAATGGTTACCCTTTGCAAATCGTAGAAAGCGCTATCAATAAATTTTTAGCTAACATTTATAAACCAAAAATGTCTAATTTTAATGTTCCTAAAGATGTATATTATCTTGAACTCGCAGAAATGGGATATCTGAATTCATATTGCCGCAATAACCTTACGCCACTTCTTAGTAAATTTTATTGTCAAATAGATTTTAAACTAGTATTTGTTAACCGTCGTTAGTAGTATAGCCGAAAAAAGGGACAGAAAATGGATCGATTTGAAAATTTCCCCCCCCCTGGAGATGCTCTACACCGTCTATGATGCAATCTACCCTTTTGCGGCCACAATGAGAGCTGCATGTGACTGAGTAGTAATGACCGACAAAAGGGGAGTGTGCATCATAGACGGTGTAGAGCATTTCCAGGGGGGGGAAATAGTATAGCCGCAAAAAGGGAGACAGAAAATGGATCGATTTGAAAATCCCCCCCCCCCCCCCCCTGGAGATGCTCTACACCGTCTATGATGCAATCTACCCTTTTGCGGCCACAATGAGAGCTGCATGTGACTGAGTAGTAATGACCGACAAAAGGGGAGAGTGCATCATAGACGGTGTAGAGCATCTCCAGGGGGGGGGGGGGGATTTTCAAATCGATCCATTTTCTGTCTCCCTTTTTTCGGCTATACTACTACTATACTACTGAGCGAGTAGTATAGCCGCGTTTAGGGAGATGCTCTACACCGTCTATGATGCAATCTACCCTTTTGCGGCCACAATGAGAGCTGCATGTGACTGAGTAGTAATGACTGACAAAAGGGGAGAGTGCATCATAGACGGTGTAGAGCATCTCCCTAAACGCGGCTATACTACTCGCTCAGAGTAGTATAGCCGCAAAAAGGGAGACAGAAAATGGATCAATTTGAAAATTTCCCCCCCTGGAGATGCTCTACACCGTCTATGATGCACTCTCCCCTTTTATCGGTCATTACTACTGTCGTTCTATTGGCTCATTTTTTAATGTAAAAGACCGTGTATCGGATGCTCTGCGCAGTGCTGTTGTATATGAATTCAAGTGTCCCCGATGTGATCGGAGCTATATTGGTAGCACTGTGCGGAGCCTCGAGTCGCGTTTCTGTGCCCACATGGGCATAAGCCATAGAACTAACAAACCACTGAGAACTAAAGCAGCTTCAGCTATACGCAGCCATGTTATTCAATGCAAAGTGGATATAACTTTAGCTAATTTTAACATTTTAGATTCCGCTCCGTGTGAGCAAACTTTAAGACTTTTAGAATCATTATATATTAAAACTCTTTCCCCTTCGCTCAGTTCTGATAATTCATCCGTTCCCCTCCGTCTTAACTGAACATTTTTAACAACCAACCTCTACTTGTTTTTAGATGCTTCTGTTTGTATTGTTTTTGCCTCGGAATCTGTGCTACTTGGACTTAAGGTGTGTGATTCTTTTTAGTGTGAGACTTTCATTTTAGTGTTTTTTAAAAAACTTGTGAATTTTTAGTTTGGGTTTTCCTTACATTATTTTGTATTTTATATTTGTCATTCATTATGGTTTTTAATATTCTGTTTTTTAACTTTTTAGAATTTTTTGCCTGAAGATGAGCATAGTTCGTGCTTGAAACGTTGCATTGTACAAAATATAGTCCCTTTTCCATGATGGATGTTTCTTTCCTTCTTGTCTGTGGCTTTCTGGTTATATTATATATATATATATATATATATATATATATATATATATATATATATATATATATATATATATATACACACACACACACAACCTTTACGCCTGGGCAAATGCAGTACATTTCACCATAAACATAATTGATCTGACCTGACCTAATCTTATCAATTTAATTACAGGGTGTACCGATTCAGTCTTGAAAGGGCCAGCCGTAATTGGTGGAGAAAGTCAAACTGTAGAAATAGACGAAACGTATTTCAGCAGACGCAAGAACAACAAAGGAAGAGTTTTAGCGAAGCAATGGGTATTTGGCGGCATATGCCGCGAAACCAGAGGTATTTCTGTCTGCAGTGCCAAACAGAAATGCGAAAACATTACTGAACTGTATAAAAACAAACATTCGGCCAAACACTACAATTACATTGGTCTACAAATTTTGAAAAAGTTTGTGCTTCGGAGATAAAATGTGATTCCTATTATGGATTTTGGGGTGCTGAAAACGAATATGATCATAAAAACAGTCGATTGCCAGTCGTTTCCAAGAAAATTTAAGTTACACATTTTGCGTATATGTATACCATATATTACACTGGTATGCATCAATTTTGCTGTCAAGGGTTTTGTAAGTGATTCTTATAGAGTTTTTCCTGCTGATTTCGAATCTGCAATCCGTTTTTCTTAATCAGCTCAGGTTATCCGGCTATGGCCTCATAAGTAAAATATAATTTTTCGTGATTTTGTCAAAGCGGAATTGGAACAGTAACATCTATCATCACTTGTTTCACTTGTATAATATCTTTTTTTACTTTTTAGGCATATAGATAAAATATTTCATAATGAATAGAGCGTGTAAAAATGATCCCAATAGATTCTGCTACATATGTGGGACGGTTACCATGCCAAATAACCAGTCCCAAATCACTAAATTTGTGAAGACAATGATAGAGCATACTTTGGAATTAAGCTAGGGGACCAGGACAAAAATTTCGCCCCTCATATGTGCTGCAAGACGTGCATTGAAAATTTGAGAGATGGAGCAAAGGCAGAGCGAAATCTTTGCCTTTTGGAATTCCCATGATTTGGAGAGAAGGAAAGGATCACGTGACAGATTGCTATTTCTGCATGACAAACCTCCAAGGTGGGCTTATAAATTTATTTTTCTTAAATATTTTGAAATCCTCGTATGAAACTTGACATAATATTCACCATAATGTAATATTCACAATATATAGCATAATATTCACCATAATGGTAATCATACATTTACATATACATATTGTTATAGAAAATACATTTACACATACATATTGTTATACAAGTTACATTTACATATACAATGATTGTATATTTCTTTTTTCATTCATATTGTCCCCGAAGGGACAATATGAATGAAAAAGAAAGAAAATATACAGACTCCATCGACCTATTTCATATCTTACAGACCGCAGCCTTCCCTCACGAGCCGCCACTGTCTGAATGATTCTTCTATTTCATATGCAAGTTTTATATCCATGTTTCTGTGTTTCTATTTTCAGGAGTTAACAAGAAGAATAAACACATTGTTGTATACCCTGACATTCCTTCTGCTATGAGACCTGTACCCCATGGTCTGGAATTCCAATACCCGACCCACCTCAAACCCTGGACTTCGATGATTCTGATGATGAATCAATGACCAATGACCAGTCCCAGTCGTATATACCTCAAAATACCGCTTCAAATGAGCCGAGGCCTCTCAACCAGGCCAAACTTAATGATCTTACCAGGGATTTAGGACTTTCCAAATTAGCTGCCGAGATCTTGGTCTCACGACTTCGAGAGGACAACTTGCTGGCTCCGGGAACAACATTCTCCTGGTATAGGAAACGAGAGGAAGAATTCCGCAAGTTTTTGCAGTGCACGAAAATACCTCTTCCTTAGTGTACTACTGCAATGTTGAGGGGCTAATCGAATCCTTGGGCCTGCCATATAACGCATCAGAATGGAGGCTATTTATAGACTCGTCTAAACGAAGTTTGAAAGCAGTACTTCTCAACATTGGGAATAGGGTTGCATCAGTCCCTGTAGCACATTCCGTACAACTTACTGAGAGCTACGATAACATGAAAATTTTACTGGATGCTCTCGTATACGACCAACATAACTGGAGGATCTGTGGAGATTTGAAGGTAATACTAAATCATAAGTAAACTATTGCTATTGACTATGTTGTTTTTCCAAAGGTTATTTGAGAGCGTATAAGAACACTTAACTTCCCCACAGAAGTGATGCAGTCAATGCATAGATTTTTTTATCTGATAGAACAAATTCTCTAAATTCTTTAAATATTTCATTTTTTTTCAGATTGTGGCATTTGTATTGGGAATGCAAGGGGATACACGAAATACCCATGTTTCCTCTGCAAATGGGATAGCCGAGCGGATGAGAAGCACTATGCACAGCGTGAATGGGCATCCAGAGAGAATTTTGAACCTGGGTCGCATAATGTCGTTTCAGTGCCCCTTGTACCACCAACAAACATTTTGCTCCCACCACTTCATATTAAGCTGGGCTTGATGAAAAATTTCATCAAATCAATGAATAAGGAGGGTTCAGCATTCCGATATCTCGAGAGTAAATTTCCTCATATATCTGATGCTAAACTAAATGCTGGGGTTTTTGATGGTCCTCAAATTCGAACTTTGATCAAGGATACTCAGTTCGAAAACGCAATGACTCCAACTGAGAAGAATGCCTGGCAGGCATTAAATCAGTTGTCACTGATTTCTTGGCAAGCGTAGAAGTCCAGAATACGAGTCCGTTGTCGAAACTTGATGGAAGCTTTCAAAGCTCATGGGTCGCGCATGTCCATAAAAATGCACTTTTTGTGGTCCCACTTGGACTATTTTCCTGAAAATTGCGGGGATTATAGTGAGGAACAGGGTGAACGATTTCACCAAGATATCAAAACAATGGAAAAGAGGTACCAGGGAAACGGATATCAATATGCTGGCGGACTATTGCTGGTGTTTGAAGCGAGACGTGCCCGAAGAAAAACACAGACGGAAAGCCAAAAAAACTTCATTCCTTCCTCAATAAACTTTTTTCCATATTCATTGTATGAATAAAAGTATTTATTCACGCAATGTTTTCATTTTTCACGAGTGTTCTTATAGTATTACTCGTATCTACAGTGTTTAAGCTAAAAAAAAATCAATAAATTTGGGGATAAAATTGGACTTATAATAAATGGCCAATAAAGAAAAAACCTGACCTGATTGAGGAAAACCAATGTCATTTTCGAATTCAGCATGGTCGAATTATATAATATGAGTTGAAAAAACCCTCACAGCAGACAAAAAAATTTCGTAATGTATACCAGTGTTAGTAACATACCTGTATAATGCAGTCACTTATATTGATTCAACCCGTCGCTTCTTTGCTTGTCTCTTGTATTCAACTTCTGGAGCATCTCTTGTTATTGTTCAGCAGTAGTCTGCTAACAATGATGGACTCCATTTCCCCTGGTAGCGTTTCTTCATCGCTGAGATATCCTGGTGGAAACGTTCACCATGTTCATCGCTGACTGCTCCGCAGTTGGCCGGAAAAAATTCCAGGTGTGAATGGAGGAAATGTATCTTTAAAAACATATTGCAGCCCATTTTTTGATAAGACAACAGCAGGTTTTCCACCAGCTCCCTGTAATTGTCAGCTTTGGTATTTCCGAGAAAATTGGTTGCTACTAACCGGAAAGCATTCCACGCTGTCTTCTTCTCACCACCTAGGATACGGTCGAACTCCTCATCTCTAAGAAGCTCGCGAATCTGTGGACCAACAAATACACCCTCCTTGTTTTTTTGCTTCATTGAGCTTTGGGAATTTACCACCGAGGTACTTAAAAGTTGCCCCCGTTTTATCCATAGCCTTAACACGTTGATTGCCAAGGGTGTTTGCCGATGTCGGTGTAGCCAGGCCAAATTTTTTTGTGTGTGAAAAAGCTGTCATATGTAATAATAAATGCAATGCACTATGTTTCTGTGTTCTCTGGAGGGTAAAACTAAAAGACCCGAACGTGTCAACAGTCATACATTAGCGCAGCAAAGAGATGAAAAAAAAAAAACAGGTGTAAGGCGAAACTGTTATATGTTATGAAAAATTAGCAAAAGAATTGGGTAGAAATGAAGCAAAGAAAAAGGTGAGAAGAGTTTCAACGTATTGTCAGGAATGCGAAAAAAAACCATTCATGTGTATTTCATGTTTTTCGTCTGCTCATAAAAAATGATTTTTGTTTTCCTCAATAAAGAATAAACTAATTATGCCAAAAGTTACTACTTACACTTACTTATTTTTTATTGCAATGAGTGCCTTTCACATTATACATAAATATAAGGTTTTACGTTTTTCAGTATAGGAATATATGAAGAGTTAATTCCCTATGCTTCTTTTTATTTCTGATTGTATTTTCATTTATCAAACTACAATGTTTTATATGTCTAATAAAGATGCTTTACAAAAAATAAATTTTCCCCCTACTCTTCAAAAGACAATAGGGCCTATTTATCCTTATACAAGCTTTTATAAACAAAAAACTGTTACTGTCACAGGCCAGGGATATTCTCAGAAAAAATAATGGGGCGACCGCCAGAAGGAAGTGGCGGACAGCCCGCTTAATGAAAGGAAAGTATGTCAACCAAATCTGGTGGACGCAGCCAGATCCGTAAATGCCACTGTCCACCAAAAATAGTGGACATGGCAGTTAACGTGTTAACAATTTTTCATGACGCCAGTTTGATGTGTAAGGGTGGTAACAAAATCTTGTTCGATTCTACAAGTGGAGGATACTGAACATTTTTTGTTCCAGATTCCAATGAGTGTCGGAGTGGCCAATCCTTCTTGATGTGATGAGAAGTCCTAGCCCGACTATCCCATTCACACAGAAAACAGCAATACTTAGTGTAGCCCGGCTGCAGTTCAAGCACGATAGCAACAACTTTCAAGTCACCACAAACCTGCCACTGATGTTTGTCATAGTTTATGCAGTTCAAAAGTTGCTTCATGTTGTAATATGTTTCCTTCATGTGGACTGCATGACCAACTGGAATTTATGGCAATACGTTGCCAACATGCAACAAAACAGCTTTTAGACTCAACTTCGATGAATCAATGAACAGCTAAGCGAATCAGGATTGTCTGCAATAGTTGGTCATTCGAATCTCCATCTCCGTTAGGTCTGTTATTATCTTTGTTATTTAACTAACATGTGATTTATTATTTATTTAATTTTTATTTATATACTATTTATTAATTTTTAGTCCTCGTCTACCCATCAATGATGGGTCATACCTCTGGGTATCATAAAATAGTTCTCGCTATGAACGAGTGTCAGTGCTCGCTATTTTTTCGATTTCTTGCGTCCTTGCTACTTAGATACATTCTTGCTGCAATACAGTGTGCACAGGCTTAGTATTACCCTGTGCACACGCACGAGAGGGACAAAATGCACCTAAGCGACGCTTACAGAGACTCCTGATAATAAAAAGTCAACCGGATGCTCTCCAGACAGTTCTTTCTCTCTCGAAGCTATTTTTAGCTCTGACTCATATCCGTCAAGAACACAACTGAGTATAAGTTACGTACCTCATTCCATATATTGAGTTACGTACGTCAGTCCTGTCGAATTCGACCATATAGAGAGATAATATTGATAATGCCGGCTTACAGTGTCATGTTAGGTCAGCCTCGCAGAGTTCGCAAGGCCTCGCAGAGTTAGAGAAATGCCGGCATACTGTATCATGTGACGAAGATATCATAGTTAAGATTATGTGATTGCCAATCCTTCTTGATGGAATGAAAAATCCTAGCCCGACTACCCCATTCACACAGAAAACAGCAATACTTAGTGTAGCCCGGCTGCAATCCAAGCACGATAGCAACAACTTTCAAGTCACCACAAACCTGCCACTGAGGTTTGTCATAGTTTATGCAGTTTATGCAATACTTCAGTCTAGTCGAATTCGACATCAAAATAGATAATATTAATATACATTAGCCCAGTAAAAGAAGAGGAACGTTGCGACGTGAACTTAGTACATCAATATCATTAATCTCTCGGCAGCCTCGCAGAGTTAGAGAAAATGCCGGCAAAACTATCAAGTTACGGTGATGTTCAAGGTTTAGCCCGACTATCTCATTGGCATAGAAGAAAGTCCTATACTTTGTGTAGACCGGCCGCAGTCCAAGCACGATAGCAACAACTTGAGCCTTAGCCTCTCAAAGTTAGAGAAAATGCCGGCAAAACTGTATCATGTTACGAGGATATATTTAATCTGATTGGCCAATCTATTATAAACAGTATCTAGTTACAAGTGTGGTCAATTCATAGCCCAACTATCAAGTTCATATAGAAAATGTACTATACTTTGTGTATCCCGACTGCAGTCGAAGATCTGTCTACAACTTGTCAGTCACCACAAATCTGCCACTGATGTTTGTCATAATTTATGCAGTTCTTAAGTTGCATTCTCATCTTGTCATGTTTCCTTCATGTGGACTGCATGACCAACTGGAATTGATGGCAATACGTTGCCAACATGCAACAAAACAGCTTTTAGACTCAACTTCGATGAATCAATGAACAGCTAAGCGAAATCAGGATTCTATAAATAGACCTTCAATTTTCGTATATGTCATTCTTTTCATTAACCTTCGTTTGGATAGACGTGTATTATCTACTGTTCAAGATGTATCGTCAACGTCGTTTGCTGCCTTATTTACGGAGAAAAAGTTGTTTGTCATTTTCATCGAAGGAATGTTAGAAGGCATAATAAGGAGAAGATATTTAAAGCTTCAATGAAATTTGTTTATTTGTCTAAAAATACTTTTGGTGTTAATGCTGATGCATATTATACCTTGTCTTTGGATCTTTTAACTAATGAAGCTAAATCTACTATTTTAAAATTTAATCATCATCAGGTTACTGGTGTATCATTTGAAAGTATACCACAAATGAATATGTCTGGATATGTTATTAATTTTGAAGATACATTAGGTCGTAAGAAAGATGCTAGGGAAAGAGTAGAAAGGGATCCTAATGTTGGGGTATCACCAGCACCTTATTTAATTGTTCCACATGCTGTTTTGTTTGAACCTAATCTTGACACTTCACATAGCGCAGAGCAAGTAATGAATTATCCAAGAACTAAATGGTTCTCACCTTTTAAAGAGTTTAGAATGTATCGTAGACTTAAGCAGGTGTGTCAATTAGGTGAACAAGTCACTGCTCAATTCCCTCAAAGTTTGATTAATATATCTACGAATGATTTATCTAAACCATTAGGTCGTATTTATGTTGGTAAATATACACCTGAAGGATCTCAACAAAATGAATATGCATTTAATTATGTTAATAGAATTGTATTTTATGTAAAGTTATTAGGTATTAAACAATAAAGCTTTGTATGAATCACAATCTATTTATACCCAAAATGGTACATTGTGCAGGCTTAGTATTACCCTGCACAATGTTGTGTGTGTACCAAAATGTAACCAGATAAAACCAGTTAAAGCATGACGTCATAATGTGTGGATGACTCATGCATAACCCACTCGTTTTAACTTAAAGCCTAGCTAGCCTTACATCGGGTACTATAAATAGCTATGACATCGTGGGGTATAAGAATTCATCTCATTCGTCACAAATAGTGAATAATGTACGTCAGTCTAGTCTAATCAAACTTAAGCCGGGTTTATCATTAATCTCGGCAGCCTCGCAGAGTTAGAGCCTCGCCAGAGTTAGAGGAAATGTCTGCAAAACACTATCAGGTTAGGTAGTCGTTTAAGTCTAGTGTAGCCCGGCTGTTGTCATAGTGATCTGTCTACAACTTGTCAGTCACCACAAACCTGCCACTGATGTTTGTCATAGTTTATGCAGTTCTAAAGTTGCAGCTCATCTTGTCATATGTTTCCTTCATGTGGACTGCATGACCAACTGGAATTGATGGCAATACGTTGCCAACATGCAACAAAACAGCTTTTAGACTCAACTTCGATGAATCAATGAACAGTCTCCACTCATCAGGATTGTGAATAATGTTGAGAGCTGCCATCAGACCATCGATGTCGTTGCAAGCTACAAGGTCACCTTTCATGATGAAGAATGGGACAAAGTCTTTTTGACGGTCACGAACCTTACACACACTAACATTTTTAGCGAGGAGATTCCACTGCTGCAGTGCTACAATCTGGAGCCCAACAGCTCTGCCTTACTTTTTGGCAGTTCTAAATCTCTGATAAGGTCGTTTAATTCATTCTGAGTTATCATGTGCGGTTTAGATGTCAAGTTATAAGTTGAAGGCTCAAGTTTCGTAGGTTCCTTCATTCTCCTCGTCCTCTGACTCCAGGGAGAATGAGTGTGGGAGCTCAGGAACGGGTAGTCCTTCGCCGTGAGGTACCGGGCGTATAGCAGAGGGTATATTTGGATATTGTAAAATCCACTTTTTCTTCTTGCAAATACCTTTCTTGACTGGAGGCACCATGCAGAAGTAACAATTGCTGACATGATCTGTTGGTTCCCTCCACACCATTGGCACTGCAAAAGGCATAGATTTCCTTTTCCGATTCAACCACTGGCGAAGGTTTGTTGCACAAGTATTGCAGCATGTGTGTGGGGCCCAGCTCTTGTCCTGATCTCTAATCTTACAGCCAAAATAAAGGTGACAGGCTTTCCTAATCACGCCTGTGACACATCGACGCCTTGACTCTACTGCGCATACGCGGTTATATTTTTTTTATTTTAATAAATTAATGTAATTACATTGCATTTTAATAATTTTAAATTAGGTAAGGTTAAGTTAGGTTAGTATTCCATTTATATTAATATCAAAAACATTATGGGAAGCAATATGTTAAAATGATCCAATCTATTTTTTAATAAATAATTTACAAATACATAATGTAATAGATAAACTTAAAATTACATTTTATTGTGTGTATATATATATATATATATTTTTTTACATTAATTTATTAAAATAAAAAAATATAACTACGCGTATGAGCAGTAGAGTCAATGCGTCGATGTGCCACAGGCGTCTACATATTACGCGACAGATGCAGTCCAGTTAGTAGGATGCAGGGTTGCCTGATATCTTTATAAATAGAGCCAACTGGCAATTTTAGGCATCATTTTCTATTGTGACCCAAAATTAGTAAAGATTACTACTATTATTCCCGAAGCATTTTGGCTGTAGACCAGTGTTATTAGTGACATGTGGAAAGCGTACGAAGGTATCGAAAAAATTGAAAACTATCAGTGCAAGCACCAAACTGTAAATCACACTAAAAAATTTTATTAATCCAGAATCAGGTGCCCACACGCAAACTATAGAGAGCACGTGGTATGCTTTGAAACAACGCAACAAGCGACAGTGCGGGACTCATCGTCAAATGATAGACTCGTATTTATTTGAGTACATATGGCGACAAAGGGACAAAAATAAAGACTTATTCAACAAAATAGAGAGAAACATTAAAAATTTTCCTAAATAAATTACTATTATTTATTCAGTAAAACAATTGCTTTGTTAAATATTTGTTAAATAAAGAATTTCTTATCTTATTTTTTGTCTGTTAGCATGGAAACAGTCATGCGCGCGGCAAACTAGTTCTCTCTATTTTTCATTTTACTTTACCTTCTGCACAGTTATCCATGAAAAAAATATTTCTTTCGTCAGGACATTAAGATATATGTATAATAAAAATTTCAGCTAAATCCTGTGGGGTCGTCCATTTGGAAAAGACCATACACCCGTTGTATGTCTTACATGTAAGCAAAGATCAATACAAATTGAATTAACAGGATTATGGTTATAAGTGGGAAGATAAACGTAGTTTATTCAGTATTGATTCTTAATAAGTGTTAGTAAACAGTGCTCTTAAATAGATTTCAAGTTGAAGGTTGCCTCGAACAAAGGAACACGCCATCTGATGCGCGGGGATCGCACCCTTCTCGAATGCTCGATCGGAGAACTTGATGAACCAAGAAAAAGCAACGTGCTCAATTTTGAGTGAAAGGCAGAGAAGTCAGTTTGAACATGAGCACTGCGCAAAATTAAATAATTAATCCAAGCATTAAATTCAATTTACTCGTGGCTTTACCGTAATATAGTTTAAATTCCCGTCTGTCCATTCATCTGATATTTCAATCAAATGAAAATTAAGGGAATCTTCTACTGTCCACGTTTTGAATGAACAGTATCCAACTGATCACCCGGAAAAGAATCTGTCGGAAGCTGAAAAGAAACTACCCACGTCCCCCATTGTGGAACAGCCGAATGAAGTTCTCGAGGAGATAGGTTGCAACCTGGACCAAAGTTTTATCAATGCAGCGTATATTCCGATATAAACCAAGGAAAAATTATGGGCGTTATTAATAAAAATAATTTCGACCAGTGATGTAGTCGAGACCACCATGGCCGAGACCGAAACCGAGACCATATGCAATTTTTGCACGTACTCAAATATTGTGTAATGCCTAATTCCTAAACTCTGTATTTCAGTCAGGAATAAAGATTCTAAACAGGTTATCGAGTGACAATTGCAAAATTTACTCGTAATTTATTCAGAAATTCATAATTTGTGACATTTTTCAGCAGTTAACTGCCTACTTAAAACGAGATAAGCGTGTGTTAACCTAAGCACTCGAGACCGATACCAAACAGAAAAAAGATCTCCAGTCCTACATCACTGATCTTGACTGCACTGAGTCATCTCGTTAACGAATAAATTTTTATTTTCCAATAAATCTGTACTACAGGATATTGCAATTAGTGGTGGACCGGATGTCAGTTTCTCAACATCTGCGGATCTTTTATTTCAATATCCGTGGATGCGGATGCGGATACTTAGTTAATGTATCAATATAATACAGAATTATGAATATATGACAAATTTTCAAATTTCGTGATATTACTATTATGGCAGGCAATGCATAAGAATTAAAATTAATATTAATGTTTTCATTATGATAAAAATAATAACTTTCTCAAGAGTTTCAGCCACAGAAAATTGAATGAAACGAGTTTCATTCAATTTTCAGTGTTACCAGCTATTTATATTTTGAGGTTAATATATTTGTTTGTTCATTAATAATTAATACTTTACATGAAATGTGCGTGACTGGGCCTTACAAGCTACTTTATAAGCTAATTTAATTGTAAATTGCATAATTTATTACAGGTAATATCCACATAACATCCGCAGTCAGAAGTGCGGATGTTAAAAATGATGCGGATATTCGGTCCACCACTAATTGCAATCCGGATTGTAATCTTTAGTTGGATCTAGGAAAAATGTAAAAAGGTACTTTGTCGAGCTTGTGACTAGCAAGGAGCAAAAAAAGAAAAAAAAAACTGCTTGCCTGAACGGATCTACATTTTAACTGGCTAAATTTAGGAAAGCGATGTTTATGTCTGGAGTCAATGGAGGGAAAATAACCTTGCTTCGAGCCAAAAGCGTTTATGCGCATTTTATTTGTCCCAATTTTCGTTGTGGAATGTTAATTTTTACGCCGGTTCTCTTTTCACACGTTTTAATTGGCTTTTAACTAAACGTTGCTATTTAAACTTATTTTCAACGTAGTTACTATATGCTACATCGCATCGCGTACTAATTTTACCTTATAACTAAAACAAGTATCCTCGCAAATGAATTCTTAATGTAATAATATATTTTTATATTATCGACGTGTACCGTATTCTTTACTCTGATCCTATCTTACTTCCCAGAAGAAAAAAATCGCCCAGACCCGCTATACACGACGTAACAGTTACTTCATTTTGAAAACTAATTTCCAAGTAACACTATGACAAACCACGGAATTATACAATTCAAACCGATAAATATCAAATGAATTCTAACAACTAGGTAATGGTACGAAGTCTTTTAGGTCAATAGCATTACGTTAAACCAATCATAATTGCTAACTATAATTGGTATAACTTTAATGCAACCAACACGCGTTCAACATGAAAAATATTTGACAAAAGTAAACAGTCACAACAATAACGCACGGATGTTTATAAATAAAATGTCACATCTTCAAATAATTATATTAGTTCATACCTATTTGCGACGTACTTTAGAAATGAGCCACCTTTAAAATTAAGGTCCGCAATCCCACGCGCAAAATTAACACTTTGTTCTATCGACTCTCGAAGTAGTAAAGAGGGTTGGTTACTGCTACGTTAAAAATTTCAATTACTAATAACTCTAATAGTTCTGCACCTATATGAAAACTCGTTAAAGGTAAGTTATTTATAATTTTATCTAAAATTATTGATGCGAGTATTATATAAAGGTACTATTTTTCATTAATGCTAAAATACGAGACGTGTTCAGTAAATAAGGTAACAAAGCTTATACCCAGATTCCGCCTGCAGGAAAAGATCCCCCGGAGAAAAATACAACCCCCACCCCCACTCCCCCGAGGAAAAAATCCCCCTGGAAAATATCTTCCGAGGAATAAGGATACAGATAATGCTAAATAAAATTTATTCTTTATTAAGAAACAATTAAAAACGAATAGATAATGTATGTGAAACAATGCCGTGTTTAAAATTTTAGACTGAAGGCGATTCCTTTCAGATAATCTATAATGGATCGGTTATCAACATCATCTACGATACTTTTAATACGAGCTACTGCACTCTTGTATTTTTTTCTTTGCGTATGAGAAGGATGACCAGCCATAGCTTGAGTAGCATAAACTTGTTTTATAGCTTGCTCCTTTTGAATGCACCTTATAAAAGCCCAAACCTAACCTAACCTAAGTCATTTCTAGATAATTTTTATATGTTTCATGACTAATGGGGGATTTATTCCTCGGGGGATATTTTCCAGGGGGATTTTTTCCTCGGGGAAAGTATTTTCCTCCGGGGGATCGTTTCCTGCAACGCCAGATTCCATTACCTTATTGACTGAACTCCCCTAGTAGAATCTACTACCCCTCTTCCCAGGAGTAAGGTGACCAGAGTCCCGATTTTCGGCGGGACACTCAGGACAGTTGCTGAAATTAACATTGAAATACCCGCTTACGATGCCAACAAAATGTGTTTTTTCAGTATTGCAATTTCAAAATTTTCTCAACTACGGCAGAAGACCCCCCCTCCCCTCACTGGAGGGGTTCAGGATATGTCCGGCTTTTAAATTAAACAAATCTGATCACTTTACCCAGGAGGTATCCTTCAATAGTTACTAACTACAAATGAGTCTACTTCTTCTTAGTACAGTATTAGGGATGGGCCGGATATCCGATAACAATCCGGCTATCAAACATTTTTTAGTATCCGGCTTTTGATAAATATTGCTAGTAATTAATTAATGTCTGCTAATAAACTTGGCGAGACTTTTTAATTGTGCGCGCGTGCGTACGTGCGTGAATCTTAAATCGTCATTTACTGTATCATAATAGTGTTTACACAGCGAATGTTCTATAAAATTTTATTCAAACTAAAATTTTTTAGCTGGTTACGAGGTAACAAGTTGAGATACGTAACTAAATGATCCTAAAAAAAAATTATTCCGTCTTGTGCGGTGGAAAAAAACGAATGTAAAAAATAAGGTATGTCTCCCGTAATATTTTTGGGATTTCAAAGTAAATTCTAGGATTGAAAGGCGTCCTTTTATTTCATACGATATCAACACACTGGCCACTAATTGTGGGACTAAAGAAGAAATTTACTATTCGACCCCATCCCTACTTAGTACGCGTAATAAAGTACGAGACGAATTAAGGATTACGTAGTTATTTGAAAAACTATAATTTCTTATGCCGAAAAGAAACGAAACTTGTCTATGAATCTGAGGAAACTATCCGCTATACTAGTAATGACATACTTCTCAGCAAGCCATATTATTATGGTTTTAAAGGGAATATTATTGGCTGACTTTAGTCATTAATCGGTTCCAAAACATCCTGCATGCGTAGTTATCTACTAGTTAATAATACTAACTTTTCAAAATTAGCTATTAAGCGTGCATGGTGTGCCTCAAGGTCGTCCACTAACCTCCACTGTTTATTCTATCTAAATAAATAATCTAATTTACCATTAGTGACGCAAATTTCATTTTCAGATTACAATCACATGCAGTATTAGAAGACCGACCTTCACAACGAGTTCACCAACCAAACACGCATATTTACAATCACAATAATGTAACAAAGCTTTTAAAATAGGCAACATGCACACACACATATCTCAAAACTAACAATAAGGAGTGAAAAAAGTTATAAACTTGCTTAAACTGCACAAAAGGGATTTTATAATATATATATATATATATATATATATAACCTTTGGTTAGCTTCCGCCCGAATTGTTCATTCTAACGAAGGTCAAGCTTTTCACTCCACCTTAGACCTACAGTTTAACGTGGAGTCCGAACCACGCCCCATCAGCAGCCCAGCGCCTTAACCACTAGGCCACCTAGGGTACCCATTTATCTACCAACTACTTTCTTTATTGTGTGGAAGGATGAACAGCTGGGTTCTGCTGCGCGCCGGCTGCCATCGGGTCTCGAACCCGGGGCCGATGGATTCGTAGTCAGCGACGCTAACCACACCACCACCGAGGCGCATATATATATATATATATATAATATATATATATATATATATATATATATATATTATATGTGTGTGACATGGGGTAATAGTAATAGACTTACAGATTTTTCAAGTAATAGATCATAATTTTTTTTGCAGTAATAGTAATAGAAGGCAAAGTAATAGATAATAGTCTATTACTTTTCTATTACAGTGGCAATGGACATTGTGTGAACAAAGAACTGAAAAAATGAACTAAATCTACTCTAAACTAAAATAAACATGTATGTGAACTAATAGTGGCAAATTTTTCCTCCAATAAAGTAAAATTTATCAAGACCGACAGTCTCTGAAATTGTAATGATTTAAGTTGAAACAAATATTTGTCATTTGGCTGCCGCTCAGCCTCATCCTGGATCGATGAGTGCAGAGCCCTCTGCTTCTCAGTCTTATCCTAGATCCCTGAATCCAGACACTGCTACATCACCAGCTCAATACCATCTCACACAGGGTACCCCCCCCCCGGGGCCTTGGTGAATCGGGATGCTGGGAATGCAGTCGGGGGTCATGATGAGGAGGCATCTTAGACAAATGGTGGTTAGGAAGGGCTAGAAGCGAGCGACCCCTCCGAGAACTGCAACCACTGCAGTAGCTAATGGTGGTGGTCCCTCAAGGGGGTCTGGTCCCACTCATGCACCGGCTAGAGGGAGTCAGTCTGTGGCAAAGGCTGGCAGAGAACGGCGGGGTATCATTGGGGCTGCTAAAACAGATCGTATGATGGCTCCACCAACGAAGACCGCAAACATTTTCGTCTCGAGATGTCGACTTGATCTTACGGCCGAGGAGCTGCAGGCATTTGTGGAAGATAAAGTGAACCTTCACGTTACATGTAGGAAAATCGACTCCAGATGAACTACGTACAATTCCTTTCCAAGTTACAGCAGTCTGTGATGATCCAGGGCAGGGATATTTATGGATCCAGCAGTATGGCCGGAACGGGTATATGTACGGCGGTTCTATGAGAAGGGAAAAAAACGCCTGCAGCCCCTCTCGCAAGTGCTGGAGAGGGTAATTATGGAGACATCATGCGTCGTACTGTGGAGGAAAATCCAGCTGGGTCTAATGCTGTAACTGGAATTCAACATGTAGAGATGGCTGGCAGAACTCCTGCATCTTCCTAATTACAACATTCAAGGTAATTTCTTATAACTGTAAAGGCCTAAGCTTAGGCAATAACAGCAAACACAGGCGGATCATAATTGATAAGCTGTTAGAGGATGCTGATATTCTCTGTCTGCAGGAAATATGGCTATGGAAACAGGACTTAAAGGACCTGAATAGCCTGTCCAGTAACTTTCATGGGATAGGGGAGGCCACAAACATGATGGTCTCGCAGGCCACCCACCTGGTGGGGTAGTTATTCTATGGAGGTTGGGGTACAGGAAATATATTAGTCCACATCGTGCACGACTCTGCGATAAAACACTTACAACCATAACATTCCTGAAGCGCAACATGGAAATATAAACGTGTTTGATTTAATACGAAAAAAATTAATGATGAGCTGTCTGTAGAACCATACTAACTCTGTGTATGGTATATCACAATTTATTTGAACAAATTTTTTGTAACAAACTAGTGATAAAGCTTGTAGCCAACTCTTTTTAAAATATAAACCTGCATGCATATATACAGTATATATACATACATACATACAATATATATATACATTTCAACTGCAAAGAACACGCAGTATAATTAACGTAAAGAACGACGCTTGTATGGGAGAACATTCCACATACATACATACATACATACATACATACATATATACATACATACATATATACATAATATATACATACATACATACATACATATATACATACATACATATATATATACATACATAAATTACATACATACATACATACATACATATATACATACATACAATATACATACATACATACATACATACATACATATATATATATATATATATATATATATATATATAAGCACACCGGACAAAAAATTAGTCACCCCTCTCAGAATGTACCTAATAACGTGTGACGGCGCCTCTGGCCTTGATAACCGCACGAATCCGGCGAGTTTAGTATGCGGAGGTACGCCTGCTGGTTCAAATTCATCGTCACTGGAACGAGAGGGCCCATTTCGTGGTACGAAAACATCCCCAGAACATCACGGAACCACCTCCAGCCTGAACAACACCTTCGACGCATTCAGGATTAAAGGCTTCATTGGACCTGCGATGTACTCGTCGCCTCCCATCATTGGAGAACAAACAAAAACGGGACTCATCGGACCAAATTACACGTTTCCAATCTGCCGCAGTCCAGTTTTTTGTGCCTCTGAGCCCATTTATAACGTGCCAATTTGTGACTTGCTGTTAACAGCGGCCTCTTCCGTGGTACCCTGCTCCAGATGTCCATCGCATGCAGTTCTCGTCGCAATGTCCGTTCGGAAATTGGTCGCTGGAGAACCTCATTGGTTTCTTGGAGCAATTGTTCTCTGGTTTGAAAACGATTTGCAGTTACTAGACGAGAAACATGGCGGCGGTCCCTATTGTCGAGAATTGTTTTCCGGCCACAGTTACGCCGTCGATTTTCAGTTGATTGCGAACTACACCACTCTTTGTAAACTCGCTGGACAGTACGCGTTGACACACCAACAAATTGGGCTACTTCAGACATTTTGTGTCCGTGGGCTCTGCCAAACACGATGGCTCCTTTTTGCCACTGAGTAACGTCTGCCTCACGACCCATTTTGCAGACTATATCCAACACACACTTTGTTCTTCACCACCTCACGAAACAGATCTGATCCTGTGTGCTACGTCACCGCTACTTGTCACTTACCAATGCTACATCAGCGCCCTCTGTGTGACCTTGAACTTCCTACTATCGGTGCTATTAGGGGTGACTAATTTTTTGTCCGGTGTGCTTATATATGTGGAAAAGGTTATCACAGGAAATAAATTTGTTAAAATTTAAAGATATTGATCTGTTTGTATAAATTAAAATATCAATCCTTTAAATTTTTAATACTGTACTGTATAACTTGCTTTGATGCCGCGGTAGATTGTGTGGCATCATTTTTTGATAAGCCTAACGACGCTCTCCAAAGTTGCCAAAATCTATAATCTTAAATTATATAAATTATTTTGCTAATATTATTATTAGACAGACTTTGCAACTTTAGTAATCTTTTGTAAACGTAGCACCACGGGAGTATCTCCAGGGCATAGCGAGGAGAGGAATGGCCAGGGCCTGATTAGTCTTGGGAGGCCCAAGGCACTCAAAATTGTAGGCCCCCAAGATAGTAAAATATTTGCATTGTATACAATGTATGGACCCCATAATATAATCATAGATCTATATGATACTTTGTCTATGATACTCTAATTTTTTGACGATGATACTATCCCTGATGAAAATAAGCATAACAGAATGGATGAAACATGATGAAATTATTTAGTAGAACATTCAGCTCATTTTCGCTATTTATAAGGCTGCATTTGCATCTTCACTCGCACTTCTCTCAATTGAGAATGAGCTTTTGCGAAAAGTGAAATTTGAAGACGTAATCTGTGATTTTGCTAACAAAAAGAGCCGCAAAGTTAATGTTTAATGTACATTTACTTAAGTCATATTATACCTGTATGTTGTTTGTTGACTAAAGATTTAATCAAATAAACCTGCGTGTGTATATATACTTCAACATTTGTAGACGTCTTATAATAAAAAGGTTTCGTAAAGTAATTCAATTAAAGAAAATTAATTATTAAGTTTGATTTAGCAGTTTCCTTTTATCATTTTTGAGTCGGCTAAGATTTTTTTTAGGCCCAAAACTTTTCGTAGGCCCCAGGAACTGTGCCTATTGGATAATCGGGCCCTAGGAATGGCAGTTCGTGCCCCACCTTTTGGGCAGCCAGTCGGTCTGTAGTTTTTTGATGAAAACATTGTTCGTTAATAACTCTGAACAAGTGTCGTGATAAAACCTTGAATTCTATTTTACTCTGCGTTATAAAAGAAATCTAATATATATATAAATAAAGGTAAGGCACACAAAATTCTCCGACCATAATCTCATCGCTATACAACTGAAGTTAGCACCCAGAGGTCCAAAAACGCATCCTAGTGGGTCAGAGTGAATATTTGAAGGCTTAAACATAAATTCAAAGAAAGTAAATTGGGAAAACTTAAATAAAGATTTAAAGGAAGTAAATTGGGAATTGCTACTTCATGAGAAGACTCCACAAGAAATACTATGTATAATATAATAGAGACTGAAACCAAACCTATAATACTGAAACATATTCCAGAGATACAGAAAAGAAAACGTAGCAAGCTCTAGAGCAGGGGTGGCCATAACGTCGATCGCGATCTACCAGTAGATCGCAGAGCAATTTTTAGTAGATCGCAGAATGACCAGTAGCTTAGCCTAGCAACAAAGACCACCTTACATTTCACGATACTAACGAGCACACGACCCGACCGCTACCACCAAAAATTAGCGTTCTTTATGTTATCAACTCCATTATCGGTAGTAACATTTATTTGTTTTATCCGTGTTTACCAGTCATTTAACAAAAAATAAAGTTTAACTTTAATAAGTCTGAGAGATATTTAATGTCACAGAAAATGATACCGCTAACTTTAATTTCTGCCAAAGTTTCATACCGCGGTAAGCTGAGCTGTTACAAGCATGTGTCACTTAACCTTTTACTGCCCGAATTTTTTGTAGGGTTAAGTTATGAATGTGTGTATTTGAAAGGTTATAAATTCGTCCGTTTGGGCAGTAAAGGGTTAAGTGACGGGTCAGTCATTTGGAATAATCGGTGGTGAAGGTCAGTCTCCAGTCCAATTGCATTAACACCGTTAAAAATGAGTGCTGGACCAAGTGCCAAGAAACAAAAACTTACAACTTTCACACTAAGTGGGAGACAGCATATTTTTTTACGATGAAAAATTCCAAATGCGTGTATTTAATTTGCCAAGCATGTGTCGCTTTCGTCAAAAAGGGGAATTTAGAGAGGCATTTTAAAACTATTCACAAGCGGTATGACAGTGATTTCCCAGCTGAAAGTGAACTACTAAGAGAAGTGTCAATGAACTTAAGTCTCAACTCAGTGCTCAGCAGTCTATCTTTACAGGGCCTAGTACAAACTCGAAAGCAGCAACGATTGCGTCATTTCGGGTGAGCCGTGTACTTGCGAAACACAAGAAACCTTTTCAGGATGGAGAAATATTCAAAGCAGCATTTACAGAGGCAGCAGAGTCGTTGTTTCAAAATTTCAGTAATAAATCGGAAATATTTTCCGCTATTAACCAGCTTCAGCTATCCAGAAACACTGTGATGCGGCGTTGTGAAGTAATGGATGAGAATTTGGTGGAACAACTGAAGAAAGACATACATGACTGCGTGTTCCTTTCACTTCAGTTTGATGACTCGACAGATGTGATCGACACATCAATTATGCATTTTTATTAGAATCGTGTTTAAAGATATGATTGCCAAAGAAGAACTGCTTAAAATTCTACCTTTAAGAGGGAAAACTCGAGGTGAGGACATTTTTCATGCATTCAGCGAGTTTGTTAACGACACACAATTCCCATTTCACAAGCTTGTGAGCATAACAACTGACGGATCACTTGCTATGACTGGCCGCTCCAATGGGTTTATCGCTCTGTGCAAAAGTGATAAAAGGCTTTCAACTTCTTTAATTATCACTGCATAATTCACCAACAAGCATTGTGTGGTAAAATGTTGAATATTAAAGAAATTATGGATATTTCCCATAAGATTGTGTGTTCTAATCGGGCGAGAAGTCTACAAAGGCGTCTCTTCCGGTCTCAGCTAGAAGAAAAAAAAGCAGAACACACTGACCTTTTGTTGCACACCGATGTCAGGTGGCTAAGTAGAGGTAAATTCCTGCAGAGGTTTAGGGATCTCTTACCTGAAATTGAAGACTTTCTGAAGTTAAAATAAACATATTACAAAGAGTTGGAAGACGAAGTGTGGCTGTTAGATTTAACTTTTTTGACTGACACCACTGCTTTTCTAAATCAGCCAAACTTAGAGTTGTAAGGTAAAAACAAAACTATTGTTGAACTGACTACCTCAGTGAATACTTTTAAACAAAAACTAGAACTGGTATCCTCACAGCTGCAGCGACACCAACTGCGGAACTTCAAAAACATGATGTCAGAGCTGGAAAGACAGGAGAAAGAATGCGACCAGTTTGACAGTGTTCGATACGTTGAACAGTTGCAGAATGTTATTTCAGACTTCAACAGACGGTTCCAAGACTTAGCAACACTAGAACCTGTAGCAACATTCACGTGCTTCCCATTTGGTGCAAACTTTGACAATGATGATATTGCATCAAAAATGGCCTTAATTGTTTAATATAGACATGTCTGCAATTGAGAATGAAATTTTGACTCTGCGAAACGACATTCAAATCAAATCCAGGTCTTCAGAAGGAAACTTTTGGCACCTACTTGAAGAAAAGTATCCGAATGTCAGAAAAAGTGCCATGTACTTGACAGCATTTTTTTGGATCAACCTACCTTTGTGAGTCAACGTTCTCTCACATGAATATCATCAAATCAAAATACCAAGCCACTCTGACAGATGATCACCTGGATGCTTGTTTGAGGCTAGCAATCAGCAGCTACAATCCGGACTACACACGGCTTGCTGATGCCATGCAGTGCAAATCATCACATCAGTAAAGTAAGCTCTTCCTATTCCAGTATACCTAATTTCTAATAAGTTTGGGGGTTAAAATTTAATGAAAAATGAGTGTGTGTGTGTGTGTGCGTGTGTGTAACTGAGCTGGTGGATCGTATAGGGAGAACTTTGGAAAAAGTAGATACCATCTCAGTAAAGTCTGGCCCCCGCTGCTCTAGAGGAAAATCAGGCCACTATTCAGGCAACGAAGACAAACCGTAAAACATCTCCAAAGAAGCAGAACTGATGCAGAGAGACTCAAACTAGTAGAGAGGAAACTTGGCGAAATAGAAATGGACCTAAACCAAACGAGGAAGAAAATAAGGTAGCAGAAAACAAAAAAAATAACCCAAAATACTTCTACACGTTTCCAAAGAGGAAAATGCAGTGTAGAGAGTATTGGTCCGTTGATAGACGGGGAGGTCAAATACATAAATGACCCCCAAAAAATAAGCGACCTGCTTAAGAAACAATTTAACTCTGTTTAGCACCCTTAAAGTCCGAGATGGAAGTAGAAAACCGAGACAAATTTTTCGACATAGATACAAATCAGCCAAGAACAAATTCCGTCACAAACCTATTAATGGACTTCGAGTTCACGGAAGGAGATGTAATTAAGGTTTTATCACAGATGCGAGACAATTCAGCGCCAGGGCACACATGGAATGCCACGTTTCTGAAGAAATTTAGAGAGTATTGCCAAACCGTTAAACTTACTATGGAGGAAATCACTCGACAAATTCCACTCCTCTTAAAGAACGCGAACATTGCCCCCATATTTAAAGGTGGTAACAGAGCAATGTCCAAGAATTATCGGCCAGTGGCTCTCACCTCACATCTTATGAAGTGCTTTGAACGTATAATTAGAGGCAAAACTACCTACTACCTACAAGAAAAAGACTTACACAACTCAAATCAACATGGCTCCAGGGCGGGAAGATCATGCCTATCACAGCTACTAGACCACCAGGAGAGAATATTGGAAATATTGTGTCGGACAAAACAGAGATTTAATATATACTGATTTTGCTAAAGCCTTCGATAAATATGACCCTGGAATCATAGCAGCACACAAACTTAAGAATACAGGAATTACTGGAAAGCTAGGAAGATGGATATTTAATTTCTTGACGCAAAGAATACAAAGTGTGGTGGTAAAAGGAGTTAAATCGGAAGTCTCGGAAGTCGTGAGCTCTGTCGCACAAGGGACCGTATTAGCTCCCTTGCGGTTCATAATAATGATTGCAGATATTGATGCAGATATTAAGGACAGTATTGTATCATGTTTCGCAGATGACACAAATATACGTAAGGAAATAGTGAACGAAGGTGACATAAGAAAATTACAAAACGACATTGAAACATTATTCCAGTGGGTAGAAGACAACATGAAGTTCAACGAAGAAAAATTCCAACTTCCAAGATATGGTATGGTAATAACAAGGAGATGCAGAATAAAGGGTACAAAAATCTGCAAGACAAACAGATAACACCAAATCTACAAGTCAAGGATCTTGGAGTAATAATGTCGTTGGATACAGAATTCAGAGAGCACTACCATCATCAAAATTACAACGGCTAGAAAAATAATGGGAATCATCTGGAGGAGCTTCCGCAGCAGAAAAGCAAACATCATGCTCAAATTATGGAAGAGCTTAGTCCTACCAATAATTGAGTATTGCTCAGTACTTACAAGCCCATACAGAAAACGAGATATTGCGAACATTGAAGCTATACAAAGGACTTTTATATCTAAAGGGGCCCATACACGCTCAGTGGCACTGCACAGTGCAAACCCGGTTTGCGCATTCCAAGGCCTTTGCCCATACACTACTCATGTGCACTGAGCTACTTACTTTGCTCAGTTGTGCCGTGCCTTCATCGAGTGAAGATGTAGCTACACTCTCTGAAGACTACTTATATTGATTGCGTTGACCATTTCAGCAGCTTACATTTCACAGAAAATAAAAAAGAAGCGCCCTCGGAAACAGTGGGCGAAAGATTGGCTTTTAAAGAGAAGTTCTCTTTCACATACTTCACTGATGGAGGAGCTGCGCCTGGAGCCAACAGATTGGTTCAATTACCTGCGAATGGATGAATCTTCCTACCGCCAGCTCCTTGCTCTAGTGACTCCGTTGATACAAAAGCAAGACACCTGCATGAGAACATCTATCTCACCACACGAACGACTGTCAGCAACCCTGCGTTTTCTTGCTACAGGAAGATCATATGAAGACCTTAAATTTTCAGTAGCAACCTCTGCTCAAGCACTTGACAGAATAATACCAGAAACATGTAAGGCTATTTGGAAGGCATTGCAAAAGGATTATTTCAAGGTGAGTAAAAGAATATAGATACTGTAGGAAAGTCTAAAAAAAACACGAAATGCAAAACTAAATAAAAAATATTTGTATTCCTCTTCTTACAAACATGTTTTGTAGCAAAGTATAGGCCTAATCCATTCATCATAGCAAGGTAAGAATCGCAACTTATTTTTTTCTCTCCGTGAATTTATTGAACTAGGCTGTACAAAGAACACCCGTGCATATGGAAAGTGAAAGTAAAGAATACTCTGCTACAAAAAGACAAGAAGCTGTTATGTCTCATTCTCACTCCTAATAATAACTTTAGAATAATGAATTTTGAGGCAAGGAGGGTGGCGATTCTTACCTTTTTATGATGAATAATTAGAGACAAAAAATAAACTCGCGCCAAAACGTGCGGTTATCGATACAATCACTCATCGTACTGACAGCAACTGAGATGTTCTCGTCACGGTGTCAGCGCAAGAACTGAGCGAAAGATACACGCCTCCCCATACACGCTCAAACTAGACATGTGCATTGCTGGGACTGCGCACAGATTTTCAGGAAGCGTGAAGACTACTGGTCTCGACTACACTCCCTGAAACTACTCTCTCGAAAGCAAGCGCGAGCGGTACACAATAATATACATACGGAAAATACTTGAGGGCTTTGTCCCTAACCTTAGAAATGAAATAGAAACAAACTGGAATGAGAAGAGGCAGATTTTGTACAGTCCCAGCTGCTGTGGGACAAGGGGCCATGAAAACAAGGATGGAAAATACCCTCAGAATACGAGGCCCAAAGCTTTTCAATGCTCTACCCAAAGTAGTAAGGAATCTCCTGCACACCGACCTGAATAACTTTAAGAACCAGCTAGACAGATTCCTGTGCAAAGTCCCTGACCAGCATGCGTGGTTTGCTACGAGGGCAGGAGAAGATCAGACAGCAATTCCTCCTTCACCAAATGAGGCGGGATGTTGCAGAGGGGTCGATCGCAGGTCGATCCTGAACCGTCGTTCGAACTCGCACAAAAAGATATATATATACACACACACACACGGCCTATCAGAGGGGGGCTAGGAGGGCCATTTGGCCTGTGCCTCAAGCTTAAGGGGGCCTCAAATTTAGAAACTTTCAGTTTGAATATAATGTTTTGCAGTGAAAGTAGTAATTGGGTTTAGCTATGGGCCTCAAAAGCTGGAAGTGGCCCGGGCCTCTCTGGACCTCTGAGAGAGCCTATATATTATACCTTTGGTTAGCTTCTGCCCGAATTGTTCATTCTGACGAAGGTCAAGCTTTTCACTCCACCTTAGCCCTACAGTTTAACGTGGAATCCGAACCACGCCCCACCAGCAGCCAGCGTCTTAACCAATAGGCCACTTAGGGTACCCATTTATCTACCAACCACTTTCTTTATTGTGTGGAAGGATGAACAGCTGGGTTTTGCTGCGCGCCGGCTGCCGTCGGGTCTCGAACCCGGGGCCGATGGATTCGTAGTCAGTATATATATATAACTTGGTTGAATGGTTTGTTCTTAGGGAAGCGTAACTTAGCGAGGAATAGGAGGACGAAAAGATGGTACATGTTCCATATATCGAAAACCTACGTATACAGGCCTGGGTACTAATTTCCTAAGCCACATCCCTTTGCTATATAAAATAAACAGTATCAAAATTTTAATCCACCGCGCCGACCATCTTTGCTCCTCGTACTTACTTTTCACCATGAAATAGAGTTAATTCTTAACTTCAGCATTAATAACTCTCCCAAAACATCTTTAACCAGAAATTTTCTTAATATTTATCAACCCCCCCTTAAAATTCCCACTGTTAAAAAAGACGTACAATATTTTTCATTCCCTTATTATGACCATATTAGCCACAAAATACTTTCAGAACTCCGTCTCTTACTCACGCCGCTTTACCCCCAAATTAAATTTCATTTCGCTTTCACCAACAACAATAGTATCAAATCTTACCTCAACCATAAAGAAAAAACACCCCAGCCACTTGCTTCGTCCACTATCTACGCTTTTAATTGTGTTCGCTGCAAAGCGAACTATATTGGCAGTACCATCCGCCAATATCAAACAAGAGTGGACGAGCATCGTGGGATTTCTACAAGAACTTCACAGCCCCTGAAAAACCCTCCAAATCTGCAATAAGGGATCACTGCCACCTCCACAACCACCCGTTACTTTCCTCCAATTTCAAAATCATTAACTCAGCCAACCAACTAATCGACCTCCGCATACTTGAATCCCTTTACATCCTCAGTATCCAGCCAACCCTCAACGATTACAGTTCCGCTTTCAATTTAAACATTGCCAAATAAACTTTCAAAAGAAATCCACCATCACTCCGCCCGGTTCCATCGTCCCAATGGAATTCTTTCAACAGGCAACCATTCCCAATCTTCTGTATAATTAGTCTCATTACAATCTGGTAAGAAACTTTACAATTCTGTTCCATCTAAACCAGTGGTTCTTAACCTTTTTACTACCATGCCCCCTCTAGGAATTGGTCCTTCCCTCCACGCCCCCCTTCAATCAAAATAACATTCTCAATAACTTCTCAATATTAGCCCATGCTCTCGTTAAGAGAATAACAAATACAATTAGAGAAATTCCTGTTTCTAGGGGGGCGCGCCCCCCCGGTTAAGAACCACTGATCTAAACCATTTTATATTTTACTTATCATCCATACTTTTATACTTTATATCATTTAACTTTTAATCTTTTAATTTAATACACATTGTAACTTGCTTTTGATTCTCGCTAATTGTTGCGCCATTTTAATTTGTTGTTCGTTTCTATTTATTATACTTATTTATTTTTACTTGTTTTAAAATTTTTAGCACTGATGATGGAAATTGAATTTTTCCGAAACGTCTGTTAATAAACATGTACCATCTTTTCGTCCTCCTATTCCTCGCTATATATACAGTGCCCGCGAAAAGTATCCGATCACTCAAGAAAATACAATATTTTCCCTTGATATTCAGAGACACGTAATTCACTTTCTATTTGTTCTAGCGACATCTGGTAACTTTGAGGTTGCTCGCTGATATGAGAGCTATCCAAACGCATTCTCAAATTAGTGTTCTGGTAGCCTTCGTTGCGGGTGGCTGTGTCTCAAATTTGTCAGATTTCACTGTTTGTGTAAATTTCTTGATTTTTTTTTTTTTTTACAGAAAGTGGTGTAAATAAAAATTTATATATAATGTGTGCTAAAAAAACAACTTAAGAGTGATTGTCGAGGTGCTATTGTTGCTTGCATGCATGTGGGAAATCACAGAGACAGATAGCTAAGGAATTAAACATATCCCAAAGTACCGTTAATTTATGGGTTTCACGGGCTAAGAACAATGGTGGCCTAACCACGTCAGTCCCTAAAAAAACGATCTGGCAGACCGAGAAAAACAAATTCGCGAACAGAAAACTTATGAAACGTTTAGTATTGAAAAACCCAACAATAACTGCGAAAGAAATAAAATTTAATATGAATAATTTGTTATCTGGTGTTTCTGAACGAACTATCCAGGAGCGGCTCCAAAAAGAACTCGGATTACCATCTCGCCATGCTGCTAAGAAACCGTTCATTAATGAAAAAATGCGTAAAAAACGTGTCGCATTTTGTAAAAAATACATTCATTGGACTGTTGATGACTGGAAGAAGGTTTTATTTAGCGATGAGTCGACATTTTTGACATTCAGAAGTTGTCCAAAAAAGGTTCGCCGGCCTATTGGCTCAAATAGGATGGACCTAAATACACCCTAAAGACAATGAAACACCCTCCAAATGTGATGGTTTGGGGTTGTTTCGGTTACTATGGGCGTGGAAACTTATATTTTCTTCCGAAGAACACAACTATGAATGGTGCACGGTATTTAGCAATGCTACAGGATAAACTTCCAATGGCAATGGCAATCCAAAGGACAAAAACATACATGCATGATGGTGCACCATGTCACAGGGCCAAAATAGTGACAAAATGGATTACTGACAATAAATTTGATATTTTGGATTGGCCTGGTAATAGTCCAGATCTCAATCCGATAGAAAATCTGTGGCTAATAATAAAAAATAAGGTTGAATGCCACGACACTGGCTCAGTCGAAAAATTACAAGAGGCCATCAAAAAGGTATGGTGCAAGGAAATATCAGTGGAAGTTTGTCAAAACTTGATTAAATCCATGCCAAAACGTCTAGAACAAGTCATCCAAACCAAAGGACAGATGACAAAATACTAATATAAGGTTAGTATACATTTAAACATTGTTTTTATGTAAAAAATACAAATTTCAAGGGTGATCGGATACTTTTCGCGGGCACTGTATATATATATATATATATATATATATATATATATATATATATATGGCTCGTGTGAAACTGGCGTAATTACAAAAGTGATAAAGGTAATATTATTTGAAACGAAGCAGAACTTCACCACCGGATGGGGAAAACAATTATGGGCTATTTCCGGACATCCGTTTAAAAACTAACAAATTATAACTAACGCGATCCTAAATATGTCGATTTTGAGGAAAGTTGAGAAATATTTTGAGAAATATCTTATCGCGTGGAATATATGCATTTGTTCGAGTGCGCGCGCACCTCTACAATTTGTGTAGTATGGGAATCACGCCAATATGGGTCATCCGGCCACGAGATTTTCTTACCTTTATAATTCCTTTACACACACAGCCCGTGTGTGTGTGTGTGTAAGCAAAATATCGACTTAAAATCTATATAGAGTATCTCAAAAACTAATTTATCATATCTAATTTAATCTAACCTAACCTTAGTGCTATCAAACCAGGAAGGGTGTGAATGTTTCGGTCGCGAGTGAGGGCTCGAAAGGTGGTTTCTGTCAAATCATTAAATACCGAGGTACTCACTAATGTAGCCTAACCTAACCAGGACCAACACATCCTTTTGCCGTCATTAAATAGTGATTCGTAGTAGTAGTAGTAGTAGTAGTAGTATTTATCGTAGTAGTATTATTATTTGTCGTAGTAGTTTTGTAAATAAATACATGAAAACTTTTGCATTTTAACTTTTTTTCCTTAAATTCTTTGATGTTTTATATTATAAGTGTTGGAGTGGAACTAATTTTTTTAAGTTACTTTTTTCCAAACAAACACTAACTTTTCATAATTATTGTATGCATGGCACAAAACACAAGAACGAATATAACTGAAATATTTCTTTGTACGAATACTTATGAGCGCCAGCTTCCGCCCGAATTGTTCATTCTGACGAAGGTCAAGCATTTCACTCCACCTTAGACCTACAGTTTAACGTGGAATCCGAACATTTTAGGAATTTCACGAAATCCCTAGTTACGCAGATTCCCCGTAACATATATATATGAAAATGCCCGCTGCGCATTGCGCAGTAAAGAAACCCCGAAACACAACCTAGGACAAGACTGGAAGGAGCGAGTGTTACTAAAACCTTCCCTGGTTCTTCCTTAATTTGCGTACTATATTTGGTACAAATTGCCACAGCCATTTAAGCATGTCCTACCCGTTTAGGTGGCTCCCTCCCAGAGATGAATTTCAACAAATCGAATCAATTCCGAAGGGTTTATATTACTATAATAGAGGCGTGGGAAGGTAACGCGTCTCTCTGCAGTTATAACAAGAACATGGTGTCAATGAGCAAAGGCCTCTTAAAATATAGGAAAATAGGAACTGCATGAACTCGAAAATAAGAATGTTATAGGAATTTTATTTTATTGTAAGAATTAAAAGCATTTTTTATAATGGCCACCCAACACCGTTTTAGCCATCCTAATCCTCCACAAAATTATTTACTATTTCATTTTTATTAAATCGGGATTACATAAAATCAGGAAAAAGTGGAAATCTTTCAGCAAAAATCACACGTACATAATATTTATACGTCTTTTGTTACAAAACCTAAATTTCACAATACAACGTGAAATTTGCCTTAAACAATATAATTAATTATATTTCATACTTTATTTTTCTTTTTTGCGGATGTACTACAGTTTTTAACTGTTTTTAACTTCACCTCTCTTCATCTGTGATACGTGATATTTGGAAGGTACAGCTTTATCATGTAGCTTTAACTTTTTACAATTCAACAACTTCCTTGCCTCTTTTCGTTGTTGAGTTTGGGCAACATCAAGGATCACTGAAGAAACTTTAACGCTTTGCCGATTAACCGAAGTGCTAGTAGTGCGTGTAGTTTCGATGTTGCATCATTCAAAAGTTCATCCGCCGCTTTCATTACATCCGTCGCCTCAGTTTCTTTCTGGATGAGAACATCTTCGGCTTTTTCTATATAGCGCCTCGCTTCCATCAGTTTCTCTCTCTCTCTTCGCAATCTCTCAGCTTCCGCCGCCTTTCGTCTTCCTTCTTTCGTGTTAGCATTTTGCATATTCTCCTCCTCCAATCTAGCTCGATAGGCGGCGTGTGCCGACCTTATGGAAGAGAGCGTGTCCTTGGTTACGATAATCTTTTCGGGTCGGCATTCAACCGGGTCATAGAATAGTGTAGCATCATTAAAAGCGCGCGGTCCAGTGATCGTATTATCACGAAAGGCTGAACCGTCTAAGTAACAACCTTTGCATTGATGGAAAAACTACACTCAGTCTGCGTATGGGCTAATTCAAATTAAGCGCATATATACAGGGGTTAGACAAAATAATATGAACACCCGCCGATTTCACCGGTTATCTTTACGGACTGCTCACACACAAAGTAAACGGTCAAATGACTTGCAAACCTATTTAAATGCGTAACAGAGAGTGTATACGTCATGTTATAACCCTCACGTTGTTTTTACAGATCTGAGTGAATTATGAATTAGCAGTTATGAAAGACCTGTCAGACTTCCAAAGAGGGCAAATTGTCGGAGCGCGGATGGCTGGTGCATCGGTGACGAAAACCGCTCAGATGTTCAATGTATCCAGAGGAACTGTCTCTATGGTCATGTCTGCATACCAAAACCATGGAAAGACAAGCACCGACAAATGCAATAGTGGACGCAAGAAGAAGCTGTGTGATCGAGACCGCCGGGTGCTAAAGCGCATTGTGACAAAGAACCATAAGACCACAGCTCCAAAAGTGACTGCAGAGCTTAACCAGCATCTTGCAAGCCCGGTATCGACCAGAACTGTACGTCGCGAGCTCCCCTGGAGCTGGATACCATGAAAGCAATGTTCCCTCTAAGGTGTGCGCATGTGCGCGCGCACACGCGTTGTGAAACCCGCGCACACAACAAAATAAAATGCGCACAGGCTCAAGCGTATCATGAGTCACGACAGTAAATGAAGTAATTTCAAAAATTTCAGTTTAATGAATTTTATAAAGAACAAATTAAGAGACCGTTTGAAAGAAAATCATTTGGACATGCTCATGCGAATTAAAAGTTACCTGAATGATGACGGATGTATTAATCTTCATAGAGTTTATTTGGAATGGGCAAATGCTAAAGATCGTAGGAAGAAATCATAATCATACTTAAATGAAAGGCACTTTCATTTAATGTTATTTTGATTATATTTTATTTTATTGAATTTTATTATTTTTTATTTTATTCCTATTTTGTGAATGGATAAAATCATGTATTAATCTTGATAGTCTATTTTAAATTGCTAAATGCTAAAATACTAGTGATGGGACGATACCAAAATTTTTAACGATTCCGATTCCGATACCACTAAAAAGTCTCGATTCCGATACGATTCTCGATTCCGATTCCGATTCTCAATATTTTTAAATATAATTCTATACTTGTTTTTCTGGAAATTGTCATATTTTACTCTGGTAAGATTAACTATTTACATTATGAGTATGGTAATATAAATTATAATAGATTGGTTTAAAAATAAAAATCAACTGTAAGTTGTAACAATTCATTTTAATCTTCTTGATTACACATCATGGATATACATGTTTTAATGTATAGCTACAATACAATAAAAATAAAATTTGTTATCCTCTTTCATTTAAATTTTAAAGTTTACATTGCAAAACTGGTTTAATTAAAAGTTAAAGAATCGTTTTAAGAATCGGAAATCATGGTACAATTCTCTCGATTCCGATTCCTGAAAAATGCTCGATTCTTCCGATTCTCGATTCCGATTAATCGTCCCATCACGAAAAAATACTAGTCATTTTCAATTAATGGGTGCTTATCCAATATGTGCTCTACCGTAAAATTTACATTCCAATATGTGCTAACTAACGAAAATATCACGACCTAACCTAACCAATCGTTAGGTCAATTGTACGCCCTT